>SNVD02001820.1:0-15106 GCA_013180625.2 Boswellia sacra | reverse complement strand
AAAGGCCTCAAAGACCTTGAAGAGAAGCTCCTGTTCACATTTTCCAGAGTGAAGAAATCAGTGGACGTCTGCGCAATCAGAGCTATCGCGGGAATCGACAAGTTCCTTGCGCATGAGTTCGCGGCCAACATAACGACGGATGGTCAAGTGATGCAGAGCACTCTGGACCACAATTCGCAGCGCAGAATTGTGCTTGCCCAATCTCAAGTCAGTCAAGCTACATGCACAACAACTGATGGAGCCAGAATATCGGACAATCTGATGTCTATCATTGACGTGCGTTACATGGATCCCGGGCCAATTCTTTCAATCGATAAAAGTACACTCCAGTCGCTTGGTATATTCTCGAGCTTTCCACAGAAGCAGAATGAGACTTTCACTGAGCCGGATCTTACTCCGATACCAAGTCTTTATGACATACTCAACCAATGTCAATCTCCGCAAGGAAAAAAAACTCTGCGGACCATGATGCTATGGCCTTTACAAGACGTCGACGAGATATATCACAGGTTACAAACAGTCGATTACTTCTTGAGACCAGAAAACAAAATATTCAGAGATCAACTTGTCATCCAACTCAAGAGTGTCGTCCCACTTTCTGGTATCCTCACCAAGTTTGTACAATCGATTGGCAGTTTCAAAGAACTCTCGATTGTCTACAAATCTCTGTGGGCTTTCATAGCTATCATAGATTTGATAAAAGTCAATAGCCCAACGAACATAGTCGTGTTGGATCGGATCGCGAGCTTGGACTCACCTGCACTTAGACAGGTGGTTGACTCAATCGTCAATGTTATTGATTTTGAGGCGTCGAAGAGAGAGCGCCGAGTCGAGGTTTGCCTAGGTGTTGATGAGAGCGTTGATGAAAAGCGAGAAGTTGTAAAGAACTTGACAAAATTCTGTGATGACGTTGCCACACAAGAGACGGCCAAGTACAAGGACCTTCTAAATAAGACTATAAGCGTGATATATCTACCTAGAATAGGTTTCTTATGCTCTATCGACTTCACTTCCACAACAGAACTCGCACAAATGAGGTTGAACAAGGAATTCGATATCATGTTGACGACCGAGCAATCTATCTACTTCAAAACCAAGAGGATGGAAGAGATAGACAAGAACGCCGGAGATATAACATGTGATCTGATAGATGTCCAAGAGCGTGTTATCGTCGATTTGCAGAACGACATCTTAGAGCATTCCGAGGCGATATTGAGAATATCCGAATTGTGTGGCGAACTTGATTGTCTCATCGGGTTCTCATCTGTTGCGTCTCAATACGGCTTCACCCGTCCCGAGTTTGTCAGCTCGAATGAAGATTTGGATATCCGGGAAGCACATCATCCATTACAATCAGCACGACAGAATGTCGTGACTAATAACATCAAATTCATTCGGGAAGAAATGAACAGAGAAGCTCGAGTCATGGTAATAACAGGACCTAACTCTTGTGGTAAAACAACTTACATGAAAACAGCTAGTCTTGTTATATACATGGCCCATATTGGTTGCTTTGTTCCAGCGCTCCTTGCTAAGATACCTGTTGTAGATGCAATCCTAACCCGGATCCAGTCAGCAAATTCTCTATCGACGGGCCTATCTACTTTTGCAACAGACTTGAATCAGATCAACTATGCAATAACACGAGCCACATCGAGATCATTCATTGCTATAGATGAGTTCGGCAAAGGTACCCAAGCAAGAGACGGTTTCCACCTGCTCAAAGGATTGATAGCCTATTTTGCGCTCAGAGGGCGCGCAAGTCCATATGTAATGATTGCGACTCATTTCAATCAGCTTATCAACCACCTCCAATCTTATAATGCTTATATCACATACAAAACATTCAAAGTTACGAGGGACTTGATAAAGCGTACCATCAATTACGAGTTCAGAATCATGGACGGTGTATGTGAATCTAGTTTAGCAGATGAGGTGGCCATAGCCGCTGGAGTTCCTCGTAACATCATTGACAGGGCCGCACAAGTGCGAGACTTCATCTCGAGGGGACGTGCAATTCACCCTAGGCCGCCAGTCGGTGCTTAAACATTCCCGATGCTCCAGGACATCCCACACGTGTTTCCAAGACATAAACAATACCTGACGCAAGATATCGAATGTGGATATTTTTGTCTGTTGAATTATATCCATCAGCTTAACTCATTGATAATGTCAGCCGGGAAAGCCATCAAATCAATCATACTCGCTGCAACAGCAACAGAGCATCACAATGCCGTGAAAGTTAAAAATGTACTTAGATGGATCAAATCAGGTCATGAAGTGAGAGTGCAGATAACTGGAAAGCCTGACCGACACAAAGCGATGGAAGACGTGCTCAAGAATATTGAGTCCTCAGTCAAAACCGCCGCGATTGTAAATCAGAAATTGGTCAAACTCGACAATATCAGATTTAATCTGAAGCCCACAAAGGCTGCTGCCAATCTTATTATTGACGATTCAGGAAATAGTATTGATGAATCTGCCGTCATAGAGGCTATCACTGCCGATAAAGATGTGTTCTCTGATGAGTTTGAGAAGGAACTAGAACAATCGATTATTGAAGAACGAACAAAAACAAAGAAATGATAAATGAATTCAACCTTTCGGCTAGCTATCAGAGGACTTGTGTCTTACCAAGATAAGAGCTCGTCATACAAGGGTGCGTGCCTCCCTCTATTACCCGATAAATCGATATGTCATTTTCGTTTCGAACTTATGTCACGCAAGTATTGATACGGACGAATGGACTGTTTGAGTCGGTTGATTGATTCTATGTGGCGGGGGTCGCACGTCTGAAAAAGAACTCCAATCTAATCAATCTAGCGTCTGGGTTGTGAAGAGGATACGACGACTTACATCGGACAAATAGTTATGTAAAGGTTACATGTGATACTCAAGATCATTGTCCACCGACCCTCAAGCTTGGTCGTAGGACTCTTTTACTCAACTCACAGTATGTCGGAATGAAGCTTCAGACATGAAATTGCTAGATCTCATTGGCATTCTCGCAAAATATGTGTCCCTGACAGTCTCCCCCATTGATGAAGTCCGGTGCGCACAAGACCTTAGATACAGAGTCTTACTGAGACGTTCGAGAGCCGCACTCGAAATAGATACCCGCCTCAATGATCTTGCAATCAAACATCACATTGATTGGACTATCCTGTTTAGGCCGTTAGAGCTCTCCAAATGCATTAAGCGCTATCATCAGATAGATTCAATCTTTTTTGTGCTTCTGTTTCTGCAACTATGTTTGCCACTCTACCTGGTATCAAAGTCTATGTTTCATATCCTGTTTACTGGAACCGACTGTGAACTCGCCAAGTACTATGAGTCAATCTACTTTCCAAGAATGTTTTCCAGTCACAGAAAACCTCATCGGTTCTACAACCTGACGTTGATGATCTGTTCATATTGTCTAGTCATGAGATTGATATATACTGTGAGATTGATAAGCAATGCAGTTGAGAACCGAGACTACTATCGCTCAGTCTGCATATCCCAAATCAACGTATTATATGTCTGTAGATGCAGCATCGGGTTGAGAGATGGGTTAAATCTAATTAAGAGATTACTACAGCGGGAGCACATCAAGAGCTGTCAAGAGTCATACTCCTTATTAGAAGCCCATCTAAGCCTGAACGAAGATCTCATTCACGATACCAAATCTATAAATAACAACGAGTTGATCTACTACTATAATTTAATCGATTTCAATGATTGCCATAGAAAGTTTCATGAGTCCAGGGACGAAAAAAGAAGCTGTTTGCTCAAGAAAAGTTATCTGGCTTGGTCTTCGCACCGTTCAGATATAGACTATGTTGCACTCATATACATGATTGGTCTCGCCGGTCTTGTTTACGCCTTTATTGGCTTCTTATTGATCATCACAACTACAGTTTTCTTGGAACTAGAGGCCGCGATCCGTGAACGCCATGGTGACAAAGAATATACGAGATGGCAGACATTGCAGTACGCGGCCAGCTATTTGGAAGAACCCTGGCGTTTGATACGGTTCATGGATCTCATATTGTTTGGAGCTGTGCAAGTTCCAAATCAGATAGATGCCGGGATCTATTATAACGATCTTATAATCTTAATATCACGAGCACAAAAAGTTCTCATGTGCCTCGAAAGAAAACTAGATCTATGTCGCAGAGGAGCCGGTAGATTTTATGACCAGCTATTCACCGGAAACGAAGAATATTTTCACGCGCTCTACGCGTCAAATAGTCAACAAGAGATGGAAAACTTGGATGAACTGTCAATAGGCAGAGAGGCGCAGACAGAGTTGCGCGATTTACGATACAGCGAGCTTAGCAAGAGAAGTGAATCAATCATTTACATGAGGTACAAACTCTGGTCGTTGGCAAACGAAAAAGTATCGAGCGACTACATAAGCCCAGTTGAAAAGGAGCTTCTCAACAGAAGAGTGGAAACTCTGATAAGATTGTCACAAGTTTTGAGGGCAGAGCTCCACGATTTGAAGAAAACCCATTCTACCTTCCTTAATGCCCTGATCATATACAGCGGTTTCTGCATTGCTTATTGTGGATCTTTGATATTCGAAGATCCAACATTCACCACATCAGTCAGTCTAATGATCAATATGATTGCCGCCGGAACTCCATTGGTTACCTCTATGCTATTGAGCATAGTACTGGATCGCAAGGTGATTTGACTTTATCATGCCCACCTTTGAATTTTGTCACATTTGAATTTTCTCTTTACTAAAATCTCACGCCTTCACGAACCTTAGCTTCAGGAAATCAATAAAGTCATGAACCTGCTCCTTATCAACGAACGTGGCTACCTAACGCTGCTAACAATCAGGCATCTCTTGGTTGGCAGTCACGCATTCGAGTCGTCAAAGGATCGGTCAATACAGATTGCTGCAAAGTTCTCTGTCAATCCAGAGTCGTTAGGAACGGTAAGTGAAAGCACTACAACTTGAGTTTACACCATTCTATCCGTGACAGATGAATAACATTTTCACATACCCTTCTCAGCTTATCGCCTACATCTCCACCTGTATACTACTCCTGAGCCGTTTATGACTGCAGAATCCACCATGATCGACCACAAATTCCTCGCTCGTAGACATATCTAGACCAATCTACGTCTATCTGGAACTAACTGAACTTGTAACTATTTTTAGCGAGTGTCGTTACTTCTTACTCTAAGGTCAGCCATTGACGTAAGGGTAGAGAGTTATGCGCCTATCCTTGAGTATATGTATCGAATTGTTGATCTTGTGATCGATCTCAATGAACACTTCATCATGAGGCGATTCTACTCGCTCCTATTATCAGTGATTCCTTTAATCTCGCTAGTGATTCAGGTTGAATGTTTGCGGCGAGAAATACGTTCGGTGAAAAGATGTGATCAGAAGTCAACCTATTTCCCCGCTTTCTCAGATGAAAGCGAGTGCAATAGGCATTGCTACCAGACTTATATCAATGTTAATCTCGAGATGGTTAACATCAACTCAAAGATGGCCCAATCTCACCTCCAGCAAAAGCAAGTCCTTGACGAGGTCAGCCGCAAGCCGTCCTTTCGGTCAGAGTGTTGCTGCATCTTTGAGGCACCTTGGCCAAATTACATAAAACCAGAATGGATAGGACGGTCTAGCGAGACAAAAGTTGGGGCTAAGCGGAGAGATTGTTTGCCGATAATGGTATCGGTCAATTTGGGCAAGCGCACCAAAGATAGTTACGACATCATATGTAAATACTTCAGTAAGCAAAAACCACTGACAATCTTGGAGCTAGTTCAATTTGCCGAGGCTGCAGCATATCTGAACTATATGCAGCCTAAGCACCCATCTATCCGATTATTGTTGCGAAACAAGGATGTCAAACGTATTCAAAAGGATGAAATTAACGAGATCAGACGCGCCTTTTCAGCCCATTTACTTGACGTTTACATTCCTCTGGACTCGTACGACGGCTATCAATTGAAAACCAAGCGCTTCAGGGGTTTGTTGGAACTCAAGAGTGAATTGCAAAAATCGCTCAAGTCGACTATTGTAGCACATGCCATTGATGAGCTGTTGATCAGCAACATGCTCATTGATATTGCAGCAGCGGCGAAGCACCTTGGCGAGGTTAACGTTCTGATGGGCGTGCCACTTGGTTTGATTAATGGTGATTTTGACAAATACGACAAAGACTTGAGCACATATTTCACAGTTCCGGATGTGGATTGCAAACTCTTAGCGACCACTAAAGATCAACTTAATGTTTATCTATCAGTGATCAAGTCAATGTCAGCTATCCTGTACGAAAAATTGGTCTACGAGCATATGGCGGAGAAATATGCTTACTTGAAGCAGGTTCTACATGCACAGGAAGTCTACAACAAGCTGATTAAAGTAAATTGTAATGGCCCTCCGCGTAGGCGTAACTAAATTCATCCATTTTATCCGGATCATGAAAGTTACCAGAATAGCTATCCATGTGTCGTAATTTGAGAGACATATAGAAAACAGTTTGTGTGAGAGATTAGCAAATGTGGAGCTTCAGATTACGTATGTTCTCTGTATCCGATGAAGGGTTGTTATGACAACGTTTGGGATTGGGCACTCTGATCAGTGAAGTTAAGGTTGAGAACATCAGCAATACCAACAGAACAAAGACTGCTACGCTGATCTATATTCAACATCTCAATTCTGGAGCAACTCATACACCGACTCGTGATACAGAAGATGCAACCTACTTCTTGGGTGATTTCTTCCTAGTCCTGGGAGATTTTACCATCATCTACAAGTTCACTCATGGTTTGGGCGTGATGTCAACGGGCCGCATGCTTTTGATGGCGTTGAGACTTGATGCAAATGATACTCTCAGTTTGCGACTGAGTATGGTCGCAGCCATAAAATTGTCGACTGCTAACTCGCAGCTCCTCTTGTCCTGATATTTGGCAAAACAAAAGCCTCTTGACCTGCCTGTTTCTCGATCCCGCGCCAACACAAATTCATTGATTTCGCCATACTGCGATAGTACGCAAATTACATCGCCTTCTGATAGCTCATAGGGCAAACCTCCAACATAAACCCAGTGCTCTAATTCTCTTTCATCAGACATAGAGAGATGGCGAGTTTCTTGTCTAATATTGTTGGTTTACCCCACTGATGTCTCTCGAGGGACAAAAGTGTGCTTGACGGGGTTATGATATCTGACATATCATACTGATGTTATCAATCATTTAATGTTATAATTGGTAGATAAACATGTCAAGTCGTCGTCAGTGATGCTGTTTTGAATTAGCACGCGGTCAAGGCACGGCGCGCGGATTCTGCACGAGCCCACATGTCATGACCAGTTTACAAATAGGAGGGCGAACCCTGATATTGTTGGTTTATTTAGTGAACTCAACATTCTCCATGAGATTGTTAGCTAAGTCGATCGTGAAATTTATCGCTGATTGTGGTATTATCAGACCAATTCGGACTGTAAATCGGCTCTTCCACTCTGACAGCCCAGAAAACTTCAGCCCCATCAGTATGCCTCGCGAAGAGGGTACAATCACCTACTTGGCTCAGGATGAGGCAATAAATCTGGATAAAGATTTATTCGACGAGTATGCATTCAGTGTAGATCAATTGATGGAACTAGCAGGTTTGAGCGTGGCCACAGCTATCGCCAGATCTTACCCCTCGACCAATCACAGCAGACCCATAGTTTGTTGTGGCCCGGGTAATAATGGAGGTGATGGTTTGGTATGTGCTAGACATCTTAAACTCTTTGGGTACTCACCTGTTGTGATATATCCAAAACCTGGTCGAGCCCAACTATTTCAGAATCTATTGACACAATGCCGAAAGTACCGTATTGAAATTCTCGATAAAGTTCCCACACAGCCATTCGACGAACTCGGCGACTTAATTGTTGATGCGATATTCGGCTTCTCCTACAAACCACCAAACCGCAACCCTGACTTTGCTCGACTGATAAATTTAATGAGTGAGCACAGCTCTAGGATGCCGTTAGTTAGCATAGATATCCCTTCTGGGTGGCATGTGGAGCGCGGTGACAAGAACATGGATCAAGATCAGGTCGAAGTGCAACAGGACCTCAAACTACCTGCACTCATGCCGGATTGCCTCATATCGTTAACCGCCCCTAAATTGTGCGCGAAAACATTCAAAGGTCGCTTTCATTATCTGGGAGGCCGGTTCGTACCTGATGCCCTAAAGGAAAAGTATCAACTCAATCTGCCAAATTATCCCAACGAAGAATGCATTGTGCGTCTCTTGTGAGAGCAGAAGGTGTTGCCCGAAGTTATCATGAGGCTACGGTACAAAAGGACCTCACATTCCTGAACCAGTGCTATGCTGATTTGAGTGGTCTTTGTTCAGGAATTTGTTATGAAACAATTGTGATCAAAAACTATGATTCAGACTTAGACAATTCATTCAAAGCAACACTTTTACAGATCACTCTCATTCATCCAACCTGATGAATTGTCACGAACTGGGTAACACTCTATCTCTTCTGCTTCGAAGGGTTGTGATTTATCGATCAACCACCGGAAAATAACCGCATCAGTTAAGTGTGTCCTGTGTCAGAACCACAAATCAGTTGATTCAATCGACTAGAAAAGTGCATACAACCTGGTCGTAGGTCGAGAAAACTTAAGAACTTATGTCTTAGCGAAGAGCGTCGAATTATTCCCTCTACGCGACTAGAGATTAGCTATTCTCTTGAATACAGCCTAACAAAATTGATAGATGCATCGATTCCGACAGTCGTGGATGAGGCGAGTTCTTGATTCTCTTTGCCGTTTGTCCCTACATCCAACTCAAATGTTTGGATACGGCCTGGTTTGAGATTCTATGAACGTTTCCCCCGTTACTATCTAGAGTCCTCTTTGCCTGTGCTTTAGAGAGGCATTAGAGAAAGCATCGGACCCGCGGCTATCTTATCTACTGATTTCGGCTGCTTCAAATCAACTTTCTGCCTCACTGGAAACCTACAGGAGGGTAGTCATAAAACTGCTCAAAAGCAGGCCGAAGTGCGCCAGTCACGACCCTCAGACTTCCAGGGTCTCCAGATTGATGACGGCGACGCTTGCGGATTCCGTACAGGTCTTTTCTTCGATGCCCCAACAGAATCAAAGCCGATACACAAACTCTGCGCGCGCGATCAACTCTTCATCCAACGACAGATTTTACCTGTTGGTTGTTGGTCCTCTACAATTGACGAAGGTTGAGCAGGGCCTCAGCTCTCGGCCCAGTGGTCCCGAAAGTTTATCTCTCTTTTCTATCAAGAGCCTCCACCGGTGCAGATGAAGAATGCTGATATTTTCTCGGCAAAGGAAATTGGCAACAAATGAGAGGAATTATAGCCATCGGTGTGATGAGCACCACGAAATCCGTTGGGATTTCAAATGCTCTCCCGACTGGGACAGGTGAGCTTAAACCTCCTCCAGAGACCTGTGCGCGCAGGCGCGCAAATCAAAGATTCACGTCCGGTTTGCTAACTTTCGAACAGAGCTGATGCACCTCTTGGGTCGAACAGTCTTCTGACGACCAGTTGGAGGATACATTAGTACAAAGTGTATGTTCAGACCTCAAGTTGATATATTGATCTGACAGTTTTAAAGAACAACAATAATGCTCAGGTCGGGCATATTGGCTTTGCTATTGGTGAGCTGTCTGGTGCAGACTTCTATGGAGTTTGTGCCAGCACCAAGAATCAATGAATCGAGCAAGTACTCGATCCAGGCCTCAATGAAAAATGACAAGCTGTCGGATGAAGTCTACGAGAGTGGCAAAGTATACAAACCTTTCCAAGAGAATGAGGCCAACGACGATAGCAACGACAACGATGATGAAGACGACGAGAGGAAGCGCATCATAATTAGCGAGCCGTACAAGTCGCTCATTCAAACGACAACTCGGTTTGCTGTCGCTCAAACAGGCCTGACCCAATACATCCATGTAGACACCTTCATGGACCTACTCAACGACACAGGCTATGCTCTATCGCATAAGAACACGCTAACCACTGTGCTACGTGTCGCGGCAATCACGTTGGCGACCATTTTGTCCATGTTTTTCTTCGTACCATCGGCGCTATGGCACTCACTACAAACGACCTGGCATCAGCCTGGTCGACTCATGGAGTTGGAGCGCTACTTGCCCCGGGGCCTCAACGAGATGGGCATCGTGACGCTGCTCAACGAGAAAACTGAAGAGATGCTGGCCAGATTCGGTCTTGACAATGTCGATTGTCAGGAGCAAACTGTGTGTCAGATTGCAGAGTCCATTCGCTGTGCCATGCCCAACCTGTCGAAACCGGTGGTCAAGCTACTCTCACAGCACTTTGCTAGGCCTAAATACAGGCGAACCAACAGATATCTCGGTGCTCTCCTCGCAGGCTTTGTTGATCAAACATGCAGCACACCTGGTGCATCCACGCCCAAGAGCTGCCTAAGCACCACCATCAAGTCGATGCTGACTTGTGCCCCTCCAAATATGTCGGACAAATCTCGATCACCCTCAGCTAGCAAGCGCCCTGAGTTTCAAACTATCAAAGCCGAGAGAGCATAGCCGAGGCCGGTTTCACCATGCAAGGTGACTATGAAGTTTGACCATCTTCTCAGGCCTTGACAGTGCGAGGAACGCAGAACAGTATGGTAAACGTGCGACAACCAAGACCGAACCAGGGGATCCTTGTGACATAGGTCTGACCCGTTTGACGAAGGCGTGATCTGGAATGTCATGTGTATTAAAGATCTCACAGCATCCTGGAAATCTTGATGTAACCTCATTAAATCCTAGCGTATCTTGTGAGAACTTAGCACGACTCAGCGGAACATCGATGACTTCTTGACATATCTCGACTCTCTCGAGCCTTAGGAGGTTTTAGGTTTTAGAGAAGTCACATTTTCCAACTAGCACCGCGACCACTGTTTACATCAGACAACTGGAACTTCGGTTTTTCTGACTTGAGATGAATGGGGTGCGCAATTCGCAGTTACTGTAACAGGCCACTTCTTAGGCACTGTGGAGTTAACGCATATACGCGCACGTTCTGAGGGGTGGCTAGAAATTCCCCATGCCTGCACCGTTGCTTCACTTGTCTTGGTGCGCAATGACAGCGTGGTCTCCGTGGAATAAAACGCGTGCGCATGACCTTGTTGACTTCATTGCCATCTCTCTTCCTCATAGGTCTTGCATCTGAACTATGCCGCTCGCATTACGATGAAGTCGAGGCAAAAGCAACAATTCGTTCACAAGGACTTGGGCCTCGTCGCCGATCCCAACAAGATCAAGAAGAGGACCAGCAAGAAGAAGTCCAAGCCAACAGAATATGTCAAAGCGCTAGAGCGCGAGGCTAACAAGCCTACTGAGAAGAAATTCAAGTTCGGAAAAGAGATGTGCAAGGAGCTAGAATACTACATACAAAAGTACGGAGAGGACTACCAGGCTATGGCAAGAGACAAGAGGAATATCTATCAAGATTCGCCAGGACAATTACGTTATAAGATTAAGAAGTATATCAAGATTCACAAGTCGCAGAGTTGAGTATATTCGATTTACAAGATAGAAACTGATATTTCGGTGATATTGATATTTTCCTCAGAAAACAAAGCCAGAATGCCATCTATAGTCTCTAATCTTCTGTTAATCTTTAAAACTGTTGGAGGACTGAGTGAGCAACGAATTGTAGGTAAACCCCAGCTTCTTTCTAGACTGCGATATGTGAACATTATACAGCGCCCCGACGAAACTCAACAAGAACGTGCTTACAGAGAACGGTATCAAGAGCTTCAGACGTGGAACGATCGTTACTGGGCAGAAAACAATGAACTGTTCAACAGAGAGAAGTCTAAATACATCAAGGATAATTTCATTCATATGAACGAGGAGCAAGCTTTATCCCATGATCAACTTGCCTTATTTTATCGGGAGTTTCTCGAAAAGAATCGAGATAGACACGTAGAATACAACAAAACATGGTATAGGAATCATATCTCATTGTTAGCGGACTCGATCAGAGCGAAGTTGTCTCGACTCAAGGTGTGCATAGGCACTGACCATATAAAATGATCGTTCATTCTGAATAACTTCATTTACTGAATGACCGAAGACTAGAACCGACAATCTCTATTCATAACTTTTGTTTCTTGGCAGTGAAGAATCGTGCTATATCATTTGCTGGTAGTCGCTTGTCCGCGGATGCTTGCTTCCCATTGGTTGGCTCTATCTCGTTCAGAATCATGATCTCTGGGTCAGGACTCTCTTCCTTCTTTCGGACGGTGCGGCTCCGACTTGAAGAATTACCTCTCTTGAGTTCTTCTCCAGCCTCCTTAGTTTTCTTGGACGGTTCGAGCTTCTTTTCGGTTTTCGTGCTTTTCTTGTTGGCTGCTGCAGAGGAAGTATCTTTCTTGACGACACGCTTGGGCTTTAACTTAATGTCCTCTTCTTCTTCGTCCTCCACTTCCTCACCTTCTTCTGCTTCCATCCCGAAACCCACTGGTTTACGCTTTTTTACCGGTTTGTCATCGACGAAGTAGGGCAAAGCCATAGATCTCTTCTTGTAAGCGTTAGTCAGCGCTGTCTTAGTTTTGGTGTCTACTTTCAGCATGGGATCGGGTTTGAAAGACCAAGTTGAAAGCTCCATTATATTATTGAGATCATCTTTGAGAAGAGAGTATTCGTGCATAAAATCTATAACAGCATCTATTCCCCCGAGCTTCTCCTTACAAATAAGAGGAGCGCTAAGGCGTTCGCGAAAGGCGTCAAGATAGTCTGCATCCAAGCCTCCTTTGACAGTGAGACACATATGGGCATTCAGCTCTTGAGTCAGACGGAGTCGCTTGTTGGCATTTGATAGTTTGCCAAGGAATTGTGGAAAATCAACTCGCCCCACTTGGTGTGATTCCATGAGTCTTGATGGAATAACTGTTGATAACAGAGCTTGTGCGTTAAGTAATGACCAGTTCTGGTTGGAGCGTATCTCCTTATCAGCCAAATCACTGAGGCACAACGAGTCGGCAGCTCTGCTGGCCGCTTTCAGAGGGTCTCCTTTTGCTGGTTTGCTCTTGATATAGTTTTCGAACATGAACAAAGGCATTATGTTATAATCAGAGAAAAAGAACTCGAATCGGCCGTCCAGAGAGCGCTTGGCTGCTGTTAACGCTTTCTTGGTGGACTCGAAGGCATTCAGACGAGTAGTTTTTGAGATCTGACTGGAATCACCATCCTTGAAGAGAGATAATGAGTTAATTATTTGTCTGATATCGTAGTCGGTTGAGTCAGCGAGATTTTTAACGTCAATCTTGTCAACCTGGAGCTTTTCTGTCTGTGCCAACTTATTGATAAGGGTTCTGATGGCATCGTAGTCCGGCTTTCTAAACTCGATATTCTCACATTTGTCTTTGAGAGAACGTAACTTTTGATGTTGACCATCATTACAGATGAAGATCATGGGTTTTTTACTGTTCTTCAGTTCGATTATGAGTTGAGCAATGCCTCCTCGATCCTCATTGCCCGCCATGCCATCAACTTCATCAAGTATGATAGCATCTTTGGTTTCCGAGGCACGTCCGAAGAAATTTAGACGTGATGTGCCGCATACTGTGCTTATGACATCCTTGATAATATTCTTATTACGTTGATCAGACGCATTGAACTCTACAATTGAGTAACCTGCTTCCTTGCAGCACAGGTGGGCGGCAGTTGTTTTACCTATACCTGGTGGTCCGTATATAAAGAGAGGTTTAGATCTTGAAGCATCGAATGTCTTGAGCCAGGTCTTGATACGAGCAACATTTTGCCTCTGGCCTAGTATATCCTGAGTGCTCACGGGTTTGTATTTATCTACCCAGATCGACATGCTTGTTGATTGTGGTGACAATAGATGAGGTTTGAAGCTTCCGCGTTGCCTAGAGAGGTCGGATCACTGCAGGCAATCTCTGCAGGGTTGAAATCAATCTACAGAGTCTAAGAAAGCCTCTGTCCTTTGTGAACAGAGGCAGATTATTAGGATTGGATAAAAGTTTCACATCAGATTTATAATAGTAACCCATTGAATTCGGCTTCTTATATTTGCTCTCATGCGCGTGCGAGACGCGTGCAAACGTGAAGCGCCCCTCAGGGGGAAACTCCTGGACGCTATCGCGGCTCTACCGATGATTTCGGACAAGCTAAAATTACTGACCGGTCTATGATTTCATCGATAGTCCAGTTGGTGAGCGATGTCAAGCCTAATGAAGACCTAGGCTCATGATTTACACAACTAGAGATTGGTTAGCTGATTTATCGAACAAGAGTAAGCAGTTATCAGTCTAGGCCAGATGCATCAGTGAATTTCGCCTCAGTATTCAGCAGTCGTCTCGAGTTGCATCTTACAAGCTTTAGATTTGAAATGATGAGACAAGGTATGGTTGTGTCCGGCTGCGTTACGCCAACACCACTGATGTCCTCAGTTTATTATTCGTGTTAGCTATCGAAGATGTCCAATCATTCAGTAGATTGTTTTATTTGCTAACTACTCTTCGTGCTGCACATTGATATTTTCGACTGATGGATAAATTATCAAAAGATCTAAAGACTCTTGGTAGAATCCCGAAAGCTCGTCTCAGCGGTGATTTGAGCGAGAATTTTTGCGGGGCTCTCTTCTTGCTATGTTGGTTATGTAAACTTTGAAATGCAACTGAGGAGGCCGAAGCCACCATCTTGCCTACTGACGCCGACAGACTCCTAGTAACAGAGCCTGTCAGCGTCTGCCAAAAGGGCCGACCGGGGGTAACGTCTTCTTGCTCTCTTTCTCGTACTCCTCCAACAGACTGCTGACCGTCACAACGCTCGGTGGTGGCGGCGGTCCGGGCGGCATCACAGGTGGCAGGGTGTTCACAACCGGCGGCCTCACTGTAAACACACTCGGAGTTGTGGACAGCGGCTCGAAGGTGGTACTGAAGATGGGCGGCTGAGGTGTGGTCTTGTCGATGCCAGTGTTGATTTCATTCTCTTCATCGTCAACAACCTGAGTTCCGTCCCGGAAGAACTTAACTCGAGCGCTTAGGCCCGAGCCTATCATCTTATCGTTGGCCGTGATGATGATGACGGCGCGCGGACCGTCAGATTGCATCACAG
>SNVD02001819.1:0-15277 GCA_013180625.2 Boswellia sacra | reverse complement strand
TAATCATTCAACAAAACCCCGCTTATTTAATTTATTGTTGCTGGAAAATAACAAATTCAATTACAATCAATCCTCGTGGGAACGATATCTTGCTCATCACTTTATTACTTGTGTGACTAGTATACTTGCTAGTTTCGAACACATCAGATATCGACATCCATTGAAGAGGAGAAAAGGAGAGATATTACCGATAATGCGATTGAGTTTGTTCTTCTCCCAGATATGCACGATTCAATCCTTCGAGCAATGACTTCAGCTCCCGTTTGGATGTTTCCTCAAGCTGTTGCACAAATGAATTCAAAGTACGGAATAATCAAATTAAACAAAAGGAAGGAAAAGAAAAGAGCAGAAACAAAACTAAAGACATATAAAAGAGATAACAACACAATAGCAAACAAAAGTAAAAAACAAGTAAAAAAACAAATAAGACAGATGACAAAGAGAGATAAAACCTGATCTATTTGATGGCCTACGAAAGGAATCTCCTCGACACAAAAAAATCGATCATTATTACCCTATTTTATTTTTCTTTTATTTTTCTTATTTATTTTTCAAAAACATTGGGTTGCCTCCCAATAAGTGATGCGTTCGAAACTAGCAAGTATACTAGTCGCACAAGTAATAAAGTGATAAGTAGATATCGTTCCCACGAGGATTGATTCTAATTGAATTTGTTATTTTCCAGCAATAATAAACTAAATAGGGGGGTTTTGTTGATTGATTAACTAAACTTAATACGAAAGCAAATGAAGAATAACACAAAGCAAAGTTAAATGGATTGAAAAGTCAATGAGAGACACTTGGTTAAGAGTTCATTCTCCGCCACAAGATATGAATTTGTGAATTAACATAGAATTGTAATCCAATTACAGCATTGAAGTTATCCACCGTAGATAACAACAAGCTCTGTTATCCCAATCTTTCCTTACTTTGTTGTTAAATAAAACAAGCTCTTTATTTAATCTCTATCCAGTAAACAACCTAGAACAAGCTCTCTAAATTTAATTCAAGGGAAGCATTACGATAAGAAAGATAGGTTGATCTAAGCAATAATCACACAAGTTCGGATTATTTAACCTAGGTTGTATTTTCCAATTGCAATCTCTGATCACAATTTTTGCTACTAATGATTGGAAATTCATGACAATTACGGATCAAGATTTCTAATCTAGCAATAGACAACAACAGATTATATTCAGTTGGCCATTCCAAATACAAGCAGTAAGCAATAATGAGCATTAGATATGGGAAAATACAAGCAACTTTAATTAGAGAATTGGATAACAATTTCTTACACAATCAACTCACAAAATCCATATCAAGGGCTTTGAAATCACCCTCAACCAATTCAGATTTAGTTACACATATTGAATCAGAATAACAAATACAATACAGAGAAATTCCAGAATTGAAAAGGAAAGAAAGAACTTAGCAAATTCTTTGAAAATCTTCTTTGTAGATGAATCTTCTTGTAATTGTAGTTCCTCCTCTTTCAAAATCTTCTTTCTCCTTCAAGAACTCCAAGGGATGAGAGAAATCCAGAATTGCAGCCTCCTCCCACGTTTTCCCCTCTTCAAGTTATGAAATAAAACCCTAAAATGTGTTTAAATACTCTGCTACAGTAATGTGCTACAGTGTCCCGTATTGTACATGCTCTGTCTCTTATACACATCTAGATGTGTATAAGAGACAGTTTCTATACATCTCACACTGTTTTGATTACAACTTTTGGTACACTGAATGGATTATAAACCGTAAATTTCTCCAGAAAATAGACTTCGAGAGCTTTCCAACGGTATATAACATGTCATCGGGTTCATTGTATATCAATACAATTAAATCCGAGACGATCACTGACTAGCAGAGATGAAAATGAAGGGTTTTACTCCATTTTTGTGCAAGTTGCTCCAAAACTCCTACAAACATCAAACCCACACAAAAACATATAAATACCAAGGAATATAGCAAAGAAACATGGACGAATTGATATGAAAATGATATATAAATAGACACTTGATGCGTTCGAAACTAGCAAGTATACTAGTCGCACAAGTAATAAAGTGATAAGTAAGATATCGTTCCCACGAGAATTGATTCTAATTGAATTTGTTAGTTTCCAGCAATAATAAACTAAATAGGGGGGGTTTTGTTGATTGATTAACTAAACTTAATACGAAAGCAAATGAAGAATAACACAAAGCAAAGTTAAATGGAGTGAAAAATCAATGAGAGACACTTAGTTAAGAGTTCATTCTCTGCCACAAGATATGAATTTGTGAATTAACCTAGAATTGTAATCCAATTACAGCATTGAAGTTATCAACAGTAGATAACAACAAGCTCTGTTATCCCAATCTTTCCTTACTTTGTTGTTAAATAAAACAAGCTCTTTATTTAATCTCTATCCATTAAACAACCTAGAACAAGCTCTCTAAAGTTTAATTCAATGGAAGCATTACGATAAGAAAGATAGGTTGATCTAAGCAATAATCACACAAGTTCGGATTATTTAACCTAGGTTGTATTTTCCAATTGCAATCTCTGATCACAATTTAGCTACTAATGATTGGAAATTCATGACAATTACGGATCAAGATTTCTAATCTAGCAATAGACAACAACAGATTATATTCAGGTGGCCAGTCCAAATACAATCAGTAAGCAATCATAAGCATTAGATATGGGAAAATACAAGCAACTTCATTTAGAGAATTGGATAACTATTTCTTACACAATCAACTCACAAAATCCATATCAAGGGCTTTGAAATCACCCTCAACCAATTCAGATTTAGTTACACATATTCAATGAGAATAACAAATACAATACAGAGAAATTCCAGAATTAAAAAGGAAAGAAAGAACTTAGCAAATTCTTTGAAAATCTTCTTTGTAGATGAATCTTCTTGGAATTGTAGTTCCTCCTCTTTCAAAATCTTCTTTCTCCCTCAAGAACTCCAAGGGATGAGAGAAATCCAGAAATGCAGCCTCCTCCCACGTTTTCCCTTCTTCAAGTTATGAGAATAAAACCTGTCTCTTATACACATCTAGATGTGTATAAGAGACAGGTCCCGTATTATACATGCTACAGTGATGTGTGAAATTACATTTCTACACTTCTCACACTGTTTTGATTACAACTTTCGGTACACTGAATGGAATCATAAACCGTAAATTTCTCCAAAAAGTAGACTTCGAGAGCTTTTCAACGGTATATGATATGTCATCGGGTTCATTGTATATCAATACAATTAAATCCGAAAAGATGGTTGACTAGCAGAGGTGAAATGAAGGGTTTTACTCCATTTTTGTGCAAGTTGCTCCAAAACTCCTACAAACATCAAAACACAAAAAAAAATAAAAATACCACGGAATATAGCAAAGAAACATGGACGAATTGATATAAAAGTAATACATAAATAGACACCTATCAAATTCCCCACACTTAGACTTTGCTAGTCCTCGAGCAACTACGACAATATGAAATAAAACTAAACCGAAACAGAATCAACAAAAAAATTGAAATACACAAATGCTTCATCTTGCAAATAGGCCTCAAAGATTGTACTTAATTATAAAACAAGGAAAACTTCAAAATAATGCACTTGATCAAGAATTTTATCTCAAAGATTAGTTTCGCTTCACTTCAATTCCTCAAGTGTGTGTGTGTAGAGCCATTCTCACCTCATCACTTGTAACCCGTATGAGTTTATGCATAAAAATGAATCATATTTAATATTGAAGATGTGTGTATAAATGTACTACATAGGCCTGCTTTTCAAGTCACTCTCCACTAATGTAGACATGCACAACACCAAGGATCAAGTAGGACTTATTAAGCTTGTAACGTTTGGCTTGGGTGAAGGTATGATAAAGGATAATAATTTGGCTCAAATCACCCACAAACACATAAATCATTAAAGAATATGTAGAGCTCAACCCTATAACACAACTTCATTTCAATTCACCAGGTTACTCCCCCAAACTTATTTAGAACACTCAATTTTTTTTTTTTTTTTTTTTACAGAAAACAAAAGAAAACTACACCCCCACACTTTGTTGTTTCATTCTTTTTAGAACACTTAAGGGTATAGATCTCTTATTCTTCTTCTTTTTTTTCTTCCTTTTTTTTTCTTCTTTTTTTTTTATTACACTTCCCCTCCCCCACACTTAAACAACACATTGTCCTCAATGTGTAAGTACGTGGACGATAAGGACAGATTGGCTTTTTTTTTCTTTTTTTCTTTTTTTTTTTTTACAAACATAAATAGAACTCACTTGTATTGCTCATGACACATCCCAACCTCTCTAACTTCCACAAAACCCAGAACATAGCCAGAATTTAATGTGGAATGATCTACATGCTCATAGGTAAGGGATAAAAACTGTTTGAGAACAATTCATTTAGGTTAGGAAATGCTTTTAGTGAGTTAAAAAAGAAAAAAGGCTTACAAAGGCTCAAAAAAAAAAAAAAAAGAAAAAAAAACCAAAAGGGGTGGTAACTAGGGATTCAATTCAGGTCTAAGTTGGCTATTAAGGCTCAAACGGTCCACAGATGGCCTAAATCATTTCCCCAATGTTGCACAGCCTAGGATTTCGCCTCGAGTGACCATCAAACAAGTTCTAGAATTCGTTGAAATCTGAAGAAACATTTAAATTACATAAACTTTCTCTAAGTGAACAAATAACTCAGTGATAACAGCTCAGTGCTCAATGTTGCGCAAGGAATCAAAAGCAAAGCGAAAACCAATAAACATTTCAAGCACACAGATCCATGCATCATTTATCATTTCCAAGAGTTATTCTTAATTCAATCATTATCTTATCATTGACCCACAAAATGCAAGAAAAGAGGTACGTGACGTTGTTACACCTGAGTCAAGATTGTATATTTCAACAATCCTTAGGACCAGTAGCCCGCAGAATTAATGTTTCCAGCCTATATACCTTTATTATGAAAGAACAAAACAAGAAACAAGACACTTCAAACAACATGAAATAAACAAACTACAGATTTATTGAGAGAGAATGCGTTTCAAGGGTTAAGAAAACCCCATATTCTGCCATTCTCAGGTTTTTCCACAATGGTTTTTTTTTTCGAATCGAAACTGATAAAGACAAAAACACACAACAACTCGAAATTACATAAAACTAAACTTACTCAGAAAATAATAAAGTCCAACAAATCAGCAAACACAAACAAGTCAATTAGAATGGGTTTAAAAAGTTTAGAAGTTAGCCTCCTTATTCAGCCATTATGGATTAAAGAACTCCAGAATGCGTTTCAAGAGAACTTGAACTTTTTAAGCCACCACTTTAAAAGCCAAGATTAGAAAATATTACCTGGGGTGAAAGAAACAACCTGAAAAACTCAAAAGAAATGACATAAAAAAAACTCAAATAAACACAACAAAGAGAAAGCAAACGAAAATGAAGCAAACCAACAGATAAAGATTACAGATGGAGCGTTAAATCCAGTTTACGCCTCTTATTGCCTTCTTCAAACCAATCTATCCGAGCTATTGCTGGATCAGGCGAATAGACGAATGCTTGTAATTTGTCAATTAACTCTCCTGCAGTTGAAGTTGTAACCAAGATTTGCCTCGCCGACTGTGAGATGAAGTTTTTTTCTACTGCTTGATGAAGAAAAGACAACAAACCATCAAAAAATTATTGATATTTAACAAACCAATGGGTTTCCGATGAATGTTTAGCTGTGCCCAAGAAGTGATTTGAAATATCTCCTCTAATGTACCATAACCACCAGGCAAAGCTATAAATGCATCGGACTTAACAACCATATGTGCAATACGCTCATGCATACTAGACACCTGTAACTCTTCCCCAATTGTGTTGCCTACGATATCTCGTACAGCTAATGGTTTAGGGATAATGCCGAGAACTTTGCTTCCTCCTAAGGATGCAGCTATCGACACACACCCCATTAACCCAAGACTACCCCCTCCGTAAATCAAATGAATACCCCTCGCAGCTAATGTCCTACCAATATCAAGAGCTGCTGTTGTAAACTCTCCATCTTTACCAAATTGCGATCCACAAAATACGCATATATTTTGGAATCGCCGAATTGGTGTTCTCTCCATTTCTAAAAGTGCTCCAAACTTGTGCAAGACAATGATGTTCGTTAGGTATTATGCGATTCAAGTGCAAGACAGGTTATAAAATGACGTTTGAGAATATGCAGCATGGATATATACACACGTAAAACTCTCAAATTTGACACATGGGGACATAATTTTGGTGGGCGTTGCTCGATGCAGATTTACCGCCTAAAGAGTTGAAAAAATGAGATATGCTTTCGGCGGGGTTTGACAAAACCTACACACTTGTCTCCCACGTGAAGCATGAAAAATGGAAATATACTTTCAGTGGGGTTTGACAAAACCGCCACACTTGTCTCCCACGTGAAGCATGAAAAGTAAAGTTATACTTTCGGCGGAGGTTTGATAAAACCTACAAACTTGTCTCCCACGCATGCTTATGTCATGGAGTAGTCATATGGTTTGTCAAAAAGAACACTTGAAATTAAAACAAACAAAATCAACAAACAACAACAACACAAAAACAACATTGATAATCAGATCAAACGAAACAAGAAAAAAAATTCTACAACAACAACACACATTCAACTATACAAGTAGTTGTGATTGTGGCTCACATCTTCCTCTGGTTTTACGTCCAGTAACGGCTGAAACGCCTTCTATGAGTCGGGGATTTGCTTCCCATCCAGTTTTCTTATAAACTGGCAAACAGGATCGTTTTTAGTCAGATTCCCTAGACTATAACATTGCAATTCATCACGAAATTGTGTCCATAAATTAAGCAATTCACGCTGAACAAGTCCATAAGAATGTGACTCCAGAGCTAATAAAACATTATCCAGTGACTCATTACTCAGACCATTCTTAATAAACGAGAGTTTATCTTCTCTATTCCTCAACACAAAACCTAATGAACGACAAGTCTGGTTACAATTCCATCTAGCACATTTATAGCATACTTGTAACCTCTTCGCTCTTCGCCTCTTGGCGTAGTAGCTTTTCCCTAGACCATGCATGTATTTTGCTAGATTAATATCAGGCTCACCGGACAATCTTACCTTGGCTTCGATAAGCCACCGGATATCCGCAGGCACATTTAGGAGCATCAACGCCCAAAGTCTAGTCATCCGTACTTTATAAATTTGAAACACAGCATTTTGAGGAAGTGAAGGGAAATATTTACGAAGGTTCAATAGAAAGATATCAGCATCCATTGAAGAGGAGAAAAGGAGAGATATTACCGATAATGCGATTGAATTTGTTCTTCTCCCAGATATGCACGTTTCAAACCTTCGGGCAATGGCTTCAACTCCTGTTTGAATGTTTCCTCAAGCTGTTGCACAAATGAGTTCGAAGTACGGAATAATCAAATTAAACAAAACAAAGGAAAAGAAAAGAGCAGAAACGAAACTAAAGACACATAAAAGAGATAACAACACGATAGCAAACAAAAGTCAAAAACAAGTAAAAAAAAATATAAAAACAAATAAGACAGATGGCAAAGAGAGATAAAACCTGATCAATTTGATGGCCTACGAAAGGAATCTCCTCGAGACATAAAAATCGATCATTATTACCTTATTTTATTTTATTTTCTTTTTTATTTATTTTTCAAAAACATTGGGTTGCCTCCCAATAAGCGCTTGGTTTAACGTCCTCAGCCCGACGTTGGTTCCATCATGGGAGGGTCCAGTTTTTGTTGTGCTTCTCTAGTGGGCTTGGATCCTTTTTCCAACAAGAATTGGTGCATGCATATGGCTGGCCCTTGGATGTTAGCAATCGTCCACCCAATAGCTGTTTTGTGGTCTGTAAGTATTCGGACGAGTTTCTCTTCTTGTATTCGTGCAAGGCCCATTTCTATTATAATTGGCAAAGGATCATTCTCACTTAAGAATCCATGCCTCAAATGATCTGGAAGAAGCTTAAGCTCCAAGGCAGGGGCTGCCATCACAGAAGGAAGAATTTTCTCATTAGATAAAGGAAATTGAATGTACGAAACATCATACCTATTTGTGGTTATTGCGATGGTCCCATCTAAACTTGTCACAACTTCCTCCATTTCTTTGGACACTTGTATCAAAATTTCTGACTCCTTAGAGTTTTCTGTCCCTATGTGCTCATTAATAGCTATATCCAATCCATTCTTGCGAGTTAACTCAAAACATTGTTGTGGCAGAGAATCAGTAACGTCAGCTACAAAAACAGAATATAAGTCACTAGGGTACCTCATTGGCTCAAAAATATTGAAACGGATCACCTTGCCATCAAACTCTATGGTGAGAGTGCCATCATGAACATCAATCTTTGTTCTAGCAGTTTTCGAGAATGGTCTCCCTAAAAGAATCGGTGTTGGATTAGGAGATGTCTCATCCTCTATTTTAAGGACATAGAAGTCTGCTGAGAAAACCAATTGATTCACCTGCACAAGCACATCTTCCACAACTCTTTTGGTGATATGCATTAAAATGATCAGCAAACTGAATGGTAATACCAGTTTTCGCAAAAGGTCCAAGATTTAAAGAAGCATAAATAGAATATGGCATGACATTAATAGATGCTCCTAAATCTAATATAGCTCTTTCAAACTTGGTATTACCAATGGTGCATGGAATGATGAACGTACATGGATCTTTGCATTTTGGAGGAATTTTTCTTTGCAATACAGCTGAAACATTTTCCCCCACACTTACTTTCTCATTCCCTTTTAACTTTCTCTTACTGGTGCATAACTCCTTGAGACATTTTGTACAACGAGATACTTGCTCGATAGCATCCAGAAGTGGTATATTTACCTCAATCTTACGAAAAGTCTCCAGGATTTCATGTTCTTGTTCCTCCTTCCTTGATTTTGCAAATTTGCTAGGAAAAGGTGGAGGACTAACATAAGAAGGAATAGGAGTCTTAAGATTTACCTTAGAAGATGATGTCTTGTTCATGGTGGAAGTGGTGTCATCTCCTTCATCAGTTTGTGATTTCTTTGTCAGGTTTTGGATACTTGCCCTAGTTTCCATTTGCTCTCTACTTCGAATTTGCTCTCCACTTCGCAAAGTTATCACACAAGCATTCTCTCTTGGATTGATCTCCGTTTGAGAAGATAATTTTTCTGAGCATTGGCCCTCGAATTTGCTCATGCTAGTAGCCAATTGTCCCATTTGATTTGCCAGGTTTTGGATACTTGCCCCAGTTTCCTGCCGGAATTGCATTGTGTTAGTGGCAAGTGCATTAACAATGTCCTGGAGAGACATACCTGAGTTTTGTGAAGCTGGTTGCGGTGCTAGATGTGGCATTGGTGGTGGTTGCATTTGAAATGGTTGCTGCACTCTAGGTTGATTGAAACCTTGTGGCCTATTTGGTATGCCATTTGGGGCGATTGGTTGATGATTCCCGTAACTAAAATTGGGGTGATCTATCCATCCGGCATTATAAGTATTAGAGACGGAATCATACCATTGCCTTAATTGTCCTGAAAATCCACCCATGGCATTGGCTTGTTCCATATCTTCTTCTTGTAAAGTTGGATACATGTCCATTGGATGCTCCATGGTAGAATATACCCCACATGTATAAGGTTTCTGCATATGTCCTATAGCCATATTTTCCACAAGAGAGGTTAGCTCAAAAAGTTGTTGTTCAATGTTTGGAGTGCTTACCTCATTTACTCTCCATGGCAGTTGTGGCTCAAATCCGATGTCGAATTGTTGGAAGTTTACTGCCATGTAGCCTAAACACAAACAATCAGAAAAGAAAAACAAAAAAAACACGAATTAACGATGAAAATAAATTAACAAATCGATTAGAAAATCAATCCCCGACAACGGCGCTAAAAACTTGATGCGTTCGAAACTAGCAAGTATACTAGTCGCACAAGTAATAAAATGATAAGTAGATATCGTTTCCACGAGGATTGATTCTAATTGAATTTGTTATTTTCCAGCAACAACAAACTAAATAGGGGGGTTTTGTTGAATGGTTAACTAAACTGAATATGGAAGCAAATAAAGAATAACACAACACAAGATTAAATGGATTGAAAAATCAATGAGAGACACTTGGTTAAGAGTTCATTCTCTGCCACAAGATATGAATTTGTGAATTAACATAGAATTGTAATCCAATTACAGCATTGAAGTTATCAACCGTAGATAACAACAAGCTCTGTTATCCCAATCTTTCCTTACTTTGTTGTTAAATAAAACAAGCTCTTTATTTAATCTCTATCCATTAAACAACCTAGAACAAGCTCTCTGAGTTTAATTCAATGGAAGCATTACGATGAGAAAGATAGGTTGATCTAAGCAATAATCACACAAGTTTAGATTATTTAACCTAGGTTGTATTTTCCAATTGCAATCTCTGATCACAATTTTGCTACTAATGATTGGAAATTCATGACAATTACGGATCAAGATTTCTAATCTAGCAATAGACAACAACAGATTATATTCAGTTGGCCATTCCAAATACAATCAGTAAGCAATCATAAGCATTAGATATGGGAAAATACAAGCAACTTCAATTAGAGAATTGGATAACAATTTCTTACACAATCAACTCACAAAATCCATATCAAGGGCTTTGAATCACCCTCAACCAATTCAGATTTAGTTACACATATTCAATCAGAATAACAAATACAATACAGAGAAATTCCAGAATTGAAAAGGAAAGAAAGAACTTAGCAAATTCTTTGAAAATCTTCTTTGTAGATGAATCTTCTTGTAATTGTAGTTCCTCCTCTTTCAAAATCTTCTTTCTCCTTCAAGAACTCCAAGGGATGAGAGAAATCCAGAAATGCAGCCTCCTCCCACGTTTTCCCCTCTTCAAGTTATGAAAATAAAACCCTAAAATGTGTTTAAATACTCTGCTACAATAACCTGCTACAGTGTCCCGTATTATACATGCTACAGTGATTTGTGGAATTACATTTCTATACTTCTCACACTGTTTTGATTACAACTTTTGGTGCATTGAATGGATTTATAAACCATAAAATAGACTTCGAGAGCTTTCCAACGGTATATAATATGTCATCGGGTTCATTGTATATCAATACAATTAAATCCGAGAAGATGGTTGACTAGCAGAGGTGAAAATGAAGGGTTTTACTCCATTTTTGTGCAAGTTGCTCCAAAAGTCCTACAAACATCAAAACTACACAAAAACTTAAAAATACCAAGGAATATAGCAAAGAAACATGGACGAATTGATATGAAAATGATATATAAATAGACACTTATCAATAAGCGCTTGGTTTAACGTCCTTAGCCCGACATTGGTTCCATCATGGGAGGATCCAATCTCTGCTGTGCTTCTCTAGTGGGCTTGGATCCTTCTTCCAACAAGAAATAGTGCATGCATATGGCTGGGCCTTGGATGTTAGCAATCGTCCACTTAGCAGCTGTTTTGTGATCTCTAAGTACTCAGACGAGTTTCGATCCTTGTATTGGTGCAAGGCCCATTTCTATTATAATTGGCAAAGTATCATTCTCACCCAAGAATCCATGTTTCAAATGATCTGGAAGAGGCTTAAGCTCCAAGGTATGGGCTTTCATCACAGAAGAGAGAAGTTTCTCATTAGATAAAGGAAATTGAATGTACAAAACATCATACATGTTTGTGGTTATAGCCATAGTCTCATCTAAGCATGCCATAGCTTCCTCCATTTCTTTGGACACTTGTATAAAAATTCTTGATTCCTTAGAATTTTCTGTCCCTATGTGCTCACTAATAGGTACATCCAATCCATTCTTGCGAGTTAACTCAAAACATTGTTGTGGCAAAGAATTAATAATGTCAACTGCAAAAACAGAATGTAAGTCACCAAGGTACCTTATTGCCTCAAAAATATTGAAAAGGATAACCTTGCTATCAAACTCTATTGTGAGAATGCCATCATGAACATAAAAATATTTGTTCTAGCAGTTTTTGAGAATGGTCTCCCTAAAAGAATCAGTGTTGGATTAGGAGATGTCTCATCCTCTATTTTAAGGACATAGAAGTCTGCCGGGAAAACCAATTGATTCACCTACAAAAGCACATCTTCCACAACTCTTTTGGGATATGCATTAAAATGATCAGCAAACTGAATGGTAATATCAGTTTTCGCAAAAGGTCCAAGATTTAAAGAAGCATAAATAAATGGCATGCCATTAATAGATGCTCCTAAATCTAACATAGCTCTTTCAAACTTGGTTTTACCAATGGTGCATGGAATGGTGATCGTACCTGGATCATTGCATTTCAGAGGAATTTTTCTTTGTGGTACAGCTGAAACATTTTCCCCCACACTTACTTTCTCATTTCCCTTCAACTTTCTCTTGTTGGTGCATAACTCCTTGAGAAATTTTGTACAACAAGGTACTTGCTCGATAGCATCCAGAAGTGGTATATTTACCTCGATTTTGTGAGAAGTTTCCAGGATTTCTTGTTCTTGTTCCTCCTTCTTTGATTTTGCAAATCTGCTAGGAAATGGTGGAGGAGTAACATAAGAATGAATAGCAGTTTTAAGACTTACCTTAGAGGATGATGTCTTGTTCATGGTGGAAGTGGTGTCATCTTCTTCATCAGTTTGTGATTTCTTTGGCAGGACATCTAATTGCTCTCTATTTTGCAAAGTTATCACACAAGCATTCTCTCTTGGATTGATCACCGTTTGAGAAGATAATTTTTCTGAGCCCTGGCCATCGAATTTGCTCATGCTAGTAGCCAATTGTCCCATTTGATTTGCCAGGTTTTGGATACTTGCCCCAGTTTCCTGCTGGAATTGCATTGTGTTAGTGGCAAGTGCATTAACAATATCATCTCTTTTATGTGTCTTTAGTTTCGTTTCTGCTCTTTTCTTTTCCTTCCTTTTGTTTAATTTAATTATTCCGTACTCGAATTCATTGACATAGGAGTGTTGCAATCCATGGAATTCATAATAGATCATCAAGGGGTGCAAATTGTTACAATGGTCAGGAGTACACATGAACCAGAATGAGGGATAATTTCGTAAAAGAACTGGTATTGCTGTGCAGAGAATTAAATGTCAAGATTTGTGGCTATAAAAGATCTTGAAGTCAGCTTTTTAACACATTTGTCAATGTGTCATTTTGAGTTGTCTGCAGGAATCTATGACTATCTCTTCACAGCTGGTTCATAGTTAATGGTGCATTAAAGTCTACTCTAGAATTTGAAATTGATTGCTTAGTTGGTTGGAATTTGAATTTCTAGCTTAGTTGGTTGTGCTTTTATTACCTAATGTGTTTACTTATGAGTCTTAGTCAATAATTGAGTTGTCAATGTATTAGTTGAGCCGTAATTGTTGAACACATCAAATTATTGTCTTTTACCTATGCTTGGAGGGTTGTTCCAAGTTATTTAAAGTCCCAAAGTTGTGTGTTCAAGGAGTGAAGTTTTGAATTCGAATTTGAGTGAAATTTTAGTGTTTATACTGATTTCTCCTTAACTCTGTATCTCTTGGTGGATTCCATAGAGTGGTGAGTTAGTTTAAGCCCTGTATCCTTGGTTTACATCCTTGGGTGGTGAATTATCTGTATCCCATTGGTGTTTACTTTGGTGGTGAGCTTGTTATCCCTTTCAAAGAGTGTTTGTTAGGTTCCATTCTATTTGTTCCAGCCATTGGTTGAGTTGATAATCAACTTGAAGATCCTATCCTCATCTATTATAATCCAGCAGCCCGGTATCATTCATTTGTGCAACAGCTTGAGGAAACATCCAAACGAGAGCTGAAGTCATTGCTCAAAGGTTTGAATCGTGCATATCTGGGAGAAGAACAAACTCAATCGTATTATCGGTAATATCTCTCCTTTTCTCCTCTTTAATGGATGCCGATATCTTTCCATCGAACCTTCGTAAATATTTCCCTTCACTTCCTCAAAATGCTGTGTTTAAAATTTATAAAGTACGGATGGCTAGACTTTGGGCGTTGATGCTCCTAAATGTGCCTGCGGATATCCGATGGCTTATCGAAGCCAAGGTAAGATTGTCCGATGAGCCTGATATTAATCTAGCAAAATACATGCCTGGTCTAGGAAAAAGCTACTACGCCAAGAGACGAAGAGCAAAGAGGTTACAAGTATGTTATAAATGTGCTAGATGGAATTGTAACCAGACTTGTCGTTCATTAGGTTTTGTGTCTAGGAATAGAGAAGATAAACTCTCATTTATTAAGAATGGTCTGAGTAATGAGTCGCTGGATAATGTTTTATTAACTATTGAGTCACATTCTTGTGGACTTGTTCAGCGTGAATTGCTTAATCTATGGACACAATTTCGTGATGAATTGTAGTGTTATAGTCTAGGGAATCTGACTAAAAACGACCCTGTTTGCCAGTCTATAAGAAAACTGGATGGGAAGCAAATCCCCGACTCATAGAAGGCGTTTCAGCCGTTACTGGACGTAAAACCAGAGGAAGAGTGACCCATTATCACAACTACTTGTATATTTGAATGTGTGTTGTTGTTGTCGAATTTTTTTTTCTTGTTTCGTTTGATCTGATTATCAATGTTGTTTTTGTGTTGTTGTTGTTTGTTGATTTTGTTTTTTTTTAATTTCAAGTTTTCTTTTTGACAAACCATATGACTACCCTATGGCATAAGTACACGTGGGAGACAAATGTGGAGGTTTTGTCAACCTCTACCGAAAGTATATCTCTACTTTTCATGCTTCATGTGGGAGACAATTGTGGCGGTTTTGTCAAACCCAGCCAAAAGTATATGTCTATTTTCCATGCTTCACGTGGGAGACAAGTGTGTAGGTTTAGTCAAACCCCACTGAAAGCATATCTCATTCTTTCAAATCTTGGGGCGATAAATCTGCATCGAGCAACCCCCACCGAAATTATGTCCCCATGTGTCAAATTTGAGAGCTTTACGTGTGTATATATCCATTCTGCATATTTTCAAATGTCATTTTATAACCTATCTTGCACTTGAATTGCATAATACCCAATGATGCGTTCGAAACTAGCAAGTATACTAGTCACACAAGTAATAAAGTGATGAGTAAGATATCGTTCCCACGAGGATTGATTCTAATTGAATTTGAGGGGGGTTTTGTTGATTGATTAACTAGATGAAATATTAATGCAAGTAAAGAATAATACAATGCTAAGTTAATTTGAGTAAAAATCAATGAAAATCAATGAGAGAAACCTGGTTAAGGGATCCTTCTCTACCACAAGATATGGATTTGCGAATTAATTGTAGAATTGT
>SNVD02001817.1:0-15392 GCA_013180625.2 Boswellia sacra | reverse complement strand
CATATGTGATATACGCTCATGCATACTAGAAACCTGTAACTCTTCCCCCATGGTGTTGCCTACGATATCTCGTACAGCTAATGGTTTAGGGATAATGCGAGAACTTTGCTCCCTCATAGGGATGCAGCTGTCGACACACACCCCATTAACCCAAGACTACCCCCTCCATAAATCAAATGAATACCCCTCGCAGCTAATGTCCTAACAAGATCAAGAGCTGCTGTTGTAAACTCTCCATCTTTACCAAATTGCGATCCACAAAATACACATATATTTTGGAATCGTCGAATTGGTGTTTTCTCATTTCTACAAGTGCTCTAAACTTGTGTAAGACAATGATGCACGTTAGGTATTATGCGATTCAAGTGTAAGACAGGTTATTAAATGACATTTCAAAATATGCAGCATGGATATATACACACGTAAAACTCTCAAATTTGACACATGGGGACATAATTTCGGTGGGAGCTGCTCGAAACAGATTTATCGCCCCAAGATTTGAAAAAATGAGATATGTTTTCGGCGGGGTTTGACAAAACCTACACACTTGTCTCCCACGTGAAGCATGAAAAATGGAAATATACTTTCGGTGGGGTTTGACAAAACCGCCACACTTGTCTCCCACGTGAAGCATGAAAAGTAGAGTTATACTTTCGGCGGAGGTTAACAAAACCTCCACACTTGTCTCCCACGTGTGCTTATGTCATGGGGTAGTCATATGGTTTGTCAAAAAGAAAACTTGAAATTAAAACAAACAAAATCAACAAACAACAACAACACAAAAACAACATTGATAATCAGATCAAACGAAACAAGAAAATAAATAAAATTCGACAACAACACACATTCAAATATACAAGTAGTTGTGATTGTGGCTCACATCTTCCTCTGGTTTTACGTCCAGTAACGGCTGAAACGCCTTCTATGAATCGGGGATTTGCTTCCCATCCAGTTTTTTATAAACTGGCAAACAGGGTCGTTTTTAGTCAGATTTCCTAGACTATAACACTGTAATTCATCACGAAATTGTGTCCATAGATTAAGCAATTCACGCTGAACAAGTCCACAAGAATGTGACTCGAGAGTTAACAAAACATTATCCAGCGACTCATACTCAAACCATTCTTAATAAATGAAAGTTTATCTTCTCTATTCCTGGACGCAAAACCTAATGAACGACAAGTCTGGTTACAATTCCATCTAGCACATTTATAACATACTTGTAACCTTTTTGCTCTTCGCCTCTTGGCATAGTAGCTTTTTCCTAGACCAGGCATGTATTTTGCGAGATTAATGTTAGGCTCACCTGACAATCTCATCTTGGCTTCGATAAGCCATCGAATATCAGCAGGCATATTTAAAAGCATCAACGCCCAAAGTCTAGTCATCCGCACTTTATAAATTTTATACACAGCATTTTGAGGAAGTGAAGGGAAATATTTACGAAGGTTTGACACAAAGATATCGGCATCCATTAAAGAGGAGAAAATGAGAGCTATTACCGATAATGCGATTGAGTTTGTTCTTCTCCCAGATATGCACGTTTCAAACCTTCGGGCAATGGTTTCAGCTCCCCTTTGGATGCTTCCTCAAGCTGTTGCACAAATAAATTCGAAGTACGAAATAATCAAATTAAACAAAAGGAAGGAAAAGAAAAGAGCAGAAATGAAACTAAAAACACATAAAAGAGATAACAACACAATAGCAAACAAAAGTCAAAAACAAGTAAAAACAAATAAAGACAAATAAGACAGATGTCAAAGAGAGATAAAACCTGATCAATTTGATGGCCTACGAAAGGAATATCCTCAAGACACAAAAATCGATCATTATTACCTTATTTTATTTTTCTTTTCTTTTTTTTAATTTATTTTGCAAAAAACATTGGGTTGCCTCCCAATAAGCGCTTGGTTTAACGTCCTCAGCCCGACGTTGGTTCCATCATGGGAGGGTCCAATCTCCGCTGTGCTTCTCTAGTGGGCTTGGATCCTTTTTCCAACACGAATTGTTGCATGCATATGGCTGGGCCTTGGATGTTAGCAATCGTCCACCCAATAGTTATTTTGTGATCTCTAAGTACTTGGACGAGTTTCTCTTCTTGTAGTGGTGCAAGGCCCATTTCTATTATAACTGGCAAAGAATCATTCTCACCAAAAAACACATGCCTCAAATAATCTGGAAGTAGCTTAAGCTCCAAGGTATTGGCTTTCATCACAGAAGGAAGAAGTTTCTCATTAGATAAAGGCAATTCAATGTACGAAACATTATACCTATTTGTGATTATAGCTATAGTCTCATCTAAGCATGCCATAGCTTCCTCCATTTCTTTGGACACTTGTATCAACCTTCTTGGTTCTTTGGAATTTTCTATCCCTATGTGCTCACTAATAGCCATTCCAATCCATCCTTGCGAGTTAACTCAAAACATTGTTGTGGCAAAGAATCAATAATGTCAACTACAAAAACAGAATGCAAGTCACTAGGGTACCTCATTGCCTCAAAAATATTGAAACAGATCACCTTGCCATCAAACTCTATGGTGAGAGTGCCATCATGAACATCAATCTTGATTCTAGCAGTTTTCGAGAATGGTCTCCCTAAAAGAATCGGTGTTAGATTAGAAGATGTCTCATCCTCTATTTGAAGAACATAGAAGTCTGCTGGGAAAACCATTTGATTCACCTGCACAAGCACATCTTCCACAACTCTTTTGGGATATGCATTAAAATGATCAGCAAACTGAATGGTAATACCAGTTTTCGCAAAAGGTCCAAGATTTAAAGAAGCATAAATAGAATATGGCATGACATTAATAGATGCTCCTAAATCTAACATAGCTCTTTCAAACTTGGTATTACCAATGGTGCATGGAATGGTGAACGTACCTGGATCTTTGCATTTCGGAGGAATTTTTCTTTGCGATACAGCTGAAACATTTACCCCCACACTTACTTTCTCATTCCCTTTTAAATTTCTCTTGTTGGTGCATAACTCCTTGAGATGTTTTGTATAACGAGGTACTTGCTCGATAGAATCCAGAAGTGGTATATTTACCTCTATTTTGCAAAAAGTTTCCAGGATTTTCTGTTCTTGTTCCTCCTTCTTCGATTTTGCAAATCTACTAGAAAAAAGTGGAGGAGTAACATATGAAGGAATGAGAGTTATAGGATTAACCTGAGAAGTCAATGTTTTGTTCATAGTGGATGTGGTGTCATCTCCTTCATCAGTCTCGCTTGGATTGATCACCATTTGAGAAGATAATTTTTCTGTGTCTTGGCCCTCGAATTTGCTCATGCTAGTAGCCAATTGTCCCATTTGATTTGCCAGGTTTTGGATACTTGCCCCAATTTCCTGCTAGAATTGCATTGTGTTAGTGGCAAGTGCATTAACAATATCTTCGAGAGACATACCTGAGTTTTGCGAAGCTGGTTGCGGTGCTGGATGTGGCATTGGTGGTGGTTGCATTTGAAAAAATGTTTGCTGCACTCTAGGTTGATTGAAACCTTGTGGCCGATTTGGTATGGCATTTGGAGCGATTGGTTGATGATTCCAGTAACTGAAATTAGGGTGATCTTCCCATCCAGCATTGTAAGTGTTAGAGAAGGGATCATACCATTGCCTTGTTTGTCCTAGAAATCCATCCATGGCATTGGCTTATTCCATATCTCTTTGCAAAGTTGGATACATGTCGATTGGATGCTCCATGGTAGAATATACCTCACATGCATAAGATTTCTGCATATGTCCTACAGCCATGTTTTCCACAAGAGAAGTTAACTCAGAAAGTTGTTGTTCAATGTTCGGAGTGCTTACCTCATTTACTCTCCATGGTAGTTGTGGCTCAAATCCGCCACTGAATTGATGGAAGTTTACTACCATGTCGTCTAAACACAAACAATCAAAAAAGAAAAACAAACAAAAATATGAATCAACAATGAAAACAAAATAACAAATCGATTAGAAAATCAATCCCCGGCAACGGCGCCAAAAACTTGATGCCTTCGAAACTAGCAAGTATACTAGTCGCACAAGTAATAAAGTGATAAGTAAGATATCGTTCCCACGAGGATTGATTCTAATTGAATTTGTTATTTCCAGCAACAATAAACTAAACAGGGGGGAATTTTTGTTGAATGCTTTACTAAATGAAATAAGAATGCAAGTAAAGAATAACAAAACAGAAAGTAAATTTGAATGAAAAATCAATGGGAGACACTTGGTTAGGAGTTCATTCTCTGCCACAAGATATGAATTTGTGAATTAACATAGAATTGTAATCCAATTACAGCATTGAAGTTATCAACCGTAGATAACAACAAGCTCTGTTATCCCAATCTGTCCTTACTTTGTTGTTAAATAAAACAAGCTCTTTATTTAATCTCTATCCATTAAACAACCTAGAACAAGCTCTCTAAGTTTAATTCAATGGAAGCATTACGATGAGAAAGATAGGTTGATCTAGCAATAATCACACAAGTTCAGATTATTTAACCTAGGTTGTATTTTCCAATTGCAATCTCTGATCACAATTTTGCTACTAATGATTGGAAATTCATGACAATTACGGATCAAGATTTCTAATCTAGCAATAAACAACAACAGATTATATTCAGTTGGTCATTCCAAATACAATCAGTAAGCAATCATAAGCATTAGATATGGGAAAATACAAGCAACTTCAATTAGAGAATTGGATAACAATTTCTTACACAATCCACTCACAAAATCCATATCAAGGGCTTTGAAATCACCCTCAACCAATTCAGATTTAGTTACACATATTCACTCAGAATAACAAATACAATACAGAGAAATTCCAGAATTGAAAAGGAAAGAAAGAACTTAGCAAATTCTTTGAAAATCTTCTTTGTAGATGAATCTTCTTGGAATTGTGTTCCTCCTCTTTCAAAATCTTCTTTCTCCTTCAAGAACTCCAAGGGATGAGAGAAATCCAGAAATGCAGCCTCCTCCCACGTTTTTCCCCCTTCAAGTTCTGAAAATAAACCCTAAAATGTGTTTAAATACTCTGCTACAGTGAATTGCTACAGTGCCCCGTATTATACATGCTACAGTGACTTGTGGAATTATATTTCTATACATCTCACACTGTTTTGATTACAACTTTGGTACACTGAATGGATTTATAAACCGTAAATTTCTCCAGAAAATAGACTTCGAGAGCTTTTCAAGGGTATATAATATGTCATCGGGTTCATTGTATATCAATACAATTAAATCCGAGAAGATGGTTGACTAGCAGAAGTGAAAATGAAAGGTTTTACTCCATTTTTGTGCAAGTTGCTCCAAAACTCCTACAAACATCAAAACAACACAAAAACATAAAATTACCAAGGAATATAGCAAAGAAACATGGACGAATTGATATAAAAGTAATACATAAATAGACACCTATCATCTACCAAGTTATATCAAACGATGTGAGATGTATAGAAATATAAGCCACAAGTCACTGTAGCATGTATAATAAGGGGCACTGTAGCAAGTCACTGTAGCAGAGTATTTAAACACATTTTAGGGTTTTATTTTGACAACTTGAAGAGGGGAGAACGTGGTGGAGGCTGAAGCTCTGGAATTCTTTCATCTCTTGGAGTTGTTGAAGGAGAAAGGAAGCTTGGAAAGAGGAAGAACTACAATCCAAAGAGAATTACATCAAATTTGCTAAGTTTTCCCTTTCCCTTTCATTTTCTGGAATGTCTGACATAGGAGTGTTACAATCCATGGGAATCATGATGAATCATCAAGAGGTGCAAATTGTTACAATGGTCCAAGAGTAACTGAACCAATGAGGGATAATTTCGTAAAAGAACTGGTATTGCTGTGCAGAGAATTAAATGTCAAGATTTGTGGCTATAAAAGATCTTGAAGTCAGCTTTCTAACACATTTGTCAATGTGTCATTTGGAGCTGTCTGCAGGAATCTATGACTATCTCTTCAAGCTGGTTCATAGTTAATGGTGCATTAAAGTCTACTCTAGAATTTGAATTTGATTGCTTAGTTGGTTGGAATTTGAATTTCTAGCTTAGTTGGTTGTGCTTTTATTACCTAATGTGTTTTACTTATGAGTCTTAGTCAATAATTGAGTTGTCAATGTATTATTTGAGCCGTAATTGTTGAACACATCTAATTATTGTCTTTTACCTATGCTTGGAGGGTTGTTCCAATTTATTTAAAGTCCCAAAGTTGTGTGTTGAAGGAGTGAAGTTTTGAATCCGAATTTGAGTGAAATTTCAGTGTTTATACTGATTTCTCCTTAACTCTGTATCTCTTGGTGGATTCCATAGAGTGGTGAGTTAGTTTAAGCCCTGTATCCTTGGTTTACATCCTTGGGTGGTGAATTATCTGTATCCCATTGGTGTTTACTTTGGTGGTGAGCTTGTTATCCCTTTAAGCCCTGTATCCTTGGTTTACATCCTTGGGTGGTGAATTATCTGTATCCCATTGGTGTTTACTTTGGTGGTGAGCTTGTTATCCCTTTCAAAGAGTTTATTGGGTTTCATAATCCTTGTTCCAGCCATTGGTTGAGTTGTTTATCAACTTGAAGATCCTCTCTTGATTTATTACAATCCAGCAGCCCGGTATCAGATTGGTATCAGAGCCATATCTCGAAGATCTGGTATCAGATTGGTATCAGAGCCATATCTCGAAGATCCGGTATCAGATTGGTATCAGAGCCATATCTCGAAGATCCGGCATCAGATTGGTATCAGAGCTTTTGGTTCAATGGCTGGTCGTACTCACAAGGCTACTTCTACTACCCAATTGCCTCGTTCTCAAAGAGTGAACGAGATTTGATTATTGAAGATCTCAGGCGGCAACTCCAGCAAGTCCAGCAACGTTTGATCGTTGAAGATCTTATGCGGCAGCTCCAACAACTCCAGCAACATTTAGTAATTCTGGAAAATAAAGAATTCGTAGGTGGAATGCATGGAGAAGTAGAAGATCAAAGTCCATTGGACAATTATGCTAATAAAGATGAATCGGTGGAGAATGATGAAGTAGACCATGACTTCTTTGAGGATCATGGAAAACCACCAATATTTGATGACTTTTACGAAATTGATGAAGAGATCGAGTCAGATGCCTTGATCAATTTCGATAATCCAGAATTTGTTGATGAAGAGGAAATCACTTATACAAATCGAGGTGATTCTCTCTTTATTATTCAAAGGAGTTTGAGTATTGCCCAAGAACGAGAAGATGATTGGCTTCGCAGAAATATCTTCCATAGCAGATGTTCTTCTCATGGCAAGGTGTGCAACGTTATTATTGATGGTGGCAGCTTTGAAAATGTGGTGTCTACGGAGATGATTGATAAACTTGGCCTTCAAACAGAGAAGCATCCTCAACCTTACAAGATTTCATGGCTGCGGAAAGATAACGAGATCAAGGTAAACAAACGCTGCCTTGTTTCATTTTCTATTGGGAAAAAGTATAAAGATGAAATATGGTGTGATGTTGTTCCTATGGATGCTTGTCATTTACTTCTTGGTAGACCATGGCAGTATGATAGGAGAGTAATGCATGATGGCTATAGGAATACTTATACTTTCTTTAAAGATGGGGTCAAAGTTATTTTGGGTCCTTCGAAGTTAGAATGTGTTCCTAAACCTACTAAAGGGGAGGGAAATGCTTTGCTTACCCAAACAGAATGTAGAAGAGAGTTGGAGAAGGGAAGTGAAATTTATGTGTTCTTGTTGTTAGAAGAAAATGGAGTTAGTAATGAACCACCTCTGGAGATGAAATATCTTCTTGAAGAATACCATGATGTTATACCAAATGGGATACCACAAGGCCTTCCTCCAATGAGAGACATACATCATTGTATTGATCTTGTTCCAGGTGCTATTATTAGCCAAGAACGCAGACCAATTGCTTTCTTTAGTGAAAAATTGAATGCATCTCGCAAAAAGTACTCAACTTATGACAAAGAGTTGTATGCTATTTGTCGAGCTTTGAAGCATTGGAGCCAGTATCTCTTGCCAAAACCCTTCGTTCTATATTCTGACCATGAAGCTTTGAAGTTCATCAACAGCCAACAGAAGCTTAATGTTCGACATGCCAGATCGGTAGAGTTTCTTCAAGCTTTCAACTTTACCATCAAGCATAAATCTGGAGTTCAAAATGTGTTGGTTGATGCCTTAAGCCGAAGACATTCTTTGCTGACCTCTATGCAAATGAATGTTGTTGGGTTTGAAGTTTTAAAAGAGCTTTACAAGGATGATCCAGATTTCGGCAAAATATGGAGTAACTGTAATGAGTTTTCATCTAACCAATTTGTTTTGCAGGATGGTTATCTACTCAAGGCAAACCAATTGTGTATTCCTCAATGTTCCTTGAGAGAATTAATCATTAATGAAGCACATGGCAGTGGCATTAGCGGTCATTTTGGGAGAGACAAAACTATTGCTATTGTGAAGGAAAACTTCTATTGGCTGAAGATGGAAAGGGATGTGATGAAGCACGTGAAGAGGTGTACAATTTGTCATGTGGCAAAAAGTCATGGGCAGAACACTGGTTTGTACACTCCATTACCTGTTCCTAATGATCCATGGGAAGATGTTAGCTTGGATTTTGTGGTGGGATTGCCTAGAACACAGCGAAACAAAGATTCAATCATGGTGGTGGTTGACCGATTTTCTAAAATGGCTCATTTTATCCCCTGTAACAAGACAAATGATGCGACTCACGTGGCCGATTTGTACTTCAAGGAGATTGTGAAATTGCATGGCATTCCTAAGACCATAGTCTCAGATCGTGACCCAAAGTTCTTATCTCATTTTTGGCGTACGCTTGGAGAAAGCTGGGGACTACACTTAACTTTAGTTCATCTCATCATCCTCAAACAGATGGACAAACTGAAGTTATCAACAGAAGCTTGGGAAATCTTCTGAGGAGTTATGTTGGTAAGAATTTACGGCAATGGGATCTTGTTTTACCTCAAGTTGAGTTTGCTTACAACAGATTATCAAGTCAAACCACTGGTCATAGTCTTTTGAGGTTGTTTATGGCAAGAATCCAATAAGTCCTTTGGATTTAGCTCCTATTCCTTCCAAAACTCAATTTAGCAGTGATGCAAAGGAGAGGGCTAAGAACATCAAGAAGCTGCATGAACAAGTTCGAGAGAAGATTTTGAAGCAAAATGAGAAGTATAAAGCTACAGCAAACAAACATCGGAAGTATGCTGAGTTTAAAGAAGGAGATCTAGTGTGGATACACCTTAGAAAGGAAAGGTTTCCTCCAGGCAAATATGCCAAGTTGAAGCCTAGAGCTGATGGACCATTCAAAGTTTTACAACGCATTGGAGAGAATGCTTACAAAGTTGAGCTACCTGAGCATTACAATGTTTCCAACACATTCAATGTCTCTGACCTTAGTCCTTATCTTGGTGAAAACAACAACCAAGACTCGAGGTCGAGTCTTTCTCAACCAGGGGAGCTTGACATAGGAGTGTTACAATCCATGGGAATCATGATGAATCATCAAGAGGTGCAAATTGTTACAATGGTCAAGAGTACACATGAACCAGAATGAGGGATAATTTCGTAAAAGAACTGGTATTGCTGTGCAGAGAATTAAATGTCAAGATTTGTGGCTATAAAAGATCTTGAAGTCAGCTTTCTAACACATTTGTCAATGTGTCATTTGGAGTTGTCTGCAGGAATATATGACTATCTCTTCACAGCTGGTTTATAGTTAATGGTGCATTAAAGTCTACTCTAGAATTTGAATTTGATTGCTTAGTTGGTTGGAATTTGAATTTCTAGCTTAGTTGGTTGTGCTTTTATTACCTAATGTGTTTACTTATGAGTCTTAGTCAATAATTGAGTTGTCAGTGTATTAGTTGAGCCGTAATTGTTGAACACATCTAATTATTGTCTTTTACCTATGCTTGGAGGGTTGTTCCAATTTATTTAAAGTCCCAAAGTTGTGTGTTGAAGGGAGTGAAGTTTTGAATCCGAATTTGAGTGAAATTTCAGTGTTTATACTGATTTCTCCTTAACTCTGTATCTCTTGGTGGATTCCATATAGTGGTGAGTTAGTTTAAGCCCTGTATCCTTGGTTTACATCCTTGGGTGGTGAATTATCTGTATCCCATTGGTGTTTACTTTGGTGGTGAGCTTGTTATCCCTTTAAGCCCTGTATCCTTGATTTACATCCTTGGGTGGTGAATTATCTGTATCCCATTGGTGTTTACTTTGGTGGTGAGCTTGTTATCCCTCTCAAAGAGTTTATTGGGTTTCATAATCCTTGTTCCAGCCATTGGTTGAGTTGTTTATCAACTTGAAGATCCTCTCTTGATTTGTTACAATCCAGCAGCCCAGTATCAGATTGGTATCAGAGCCATATCTCGAAGATCTGGTATCAGATTGGTATCAGAGCCATATCTCAAAGATCCGGTATCAATGTCTCCATATTGTATTGTATTTGTATTGTGTCTGAATATGTGTAACTAAATCTGAATTGGTTGAGGGTGATTTCAAAGCCCTTGATATGGTTTTTGTGAGTTGATTGTGCAAGATATTGTTATCCAATTCTCTAATTGAAGTTGCTTGTATTCTCTCATATTTAATGCTTATGATTGCTTGCTGATTGTATTTTGGTGGCCAACTGAATATAATTTGGATGTCGTCTATTGCTAGACTAGAAATCTTATCCGTAATTGTCTTGAATTTCTAATCATTAGTAGCAAAATTGTGATCAGAGATTGCAATTGGAGAATATAACCTAAGTTAAATAATCCGAGCTTGTGTGGTTATTGTTTAGATCAACCTATCTTCTTATCGTAGTGCTTCCATTGAATTAAACTTAGAGAGCTTGTTCTAGGTTGTTTAATGGTTAGAGATTAAATAAAGAGCCTGTTTTATTTAACAACAAAGTAAGGAAAGATTGGGATAACAGAGCTTGTTGTTATCTACGGGTGATAATTTCAATGGTGTAATTGCTGTCTCTTATACACATCTAGATGTGTATAAGAGACAGGTGGAGAATGATCCCTTGACCAGATTTCTATCATTGATTAATTCCTATTTCAATTAAGTTTGCATTGTGTTATTCATTAATTACCATCGTATTCAGTTTTTCATTTAGTTAATCATTCAACAAAACCCCCATTTAGTCGTTTTCGCTTTCGAATAACAAATTAATAGAATCAATCCCTCGTGGGAGCGATATCTTACTCCCATCACTTTATTACTTTGTGAAACTAGTATACTTGCTATTTCCAACGCATCAATGAGATTCTGATAAAGTGCCATTATTTTGAAGTTTTCCTTGGTTATAATTAAGTACAATCTTTGAGGCCTATTTGCAAGATGAAGCATTTGTGTGTTTTAATTTTTTGTTGATTCTGTTTCGGTTTAGTTTTATTTCATATTGTCGTAGTTGCTCGAGGACTAGCAAAGTCTAATTGTGGGGGAATTTGATAAGTGTCTATTTATATATCATTTTCATATCAATTCGTCCATGTTTCTTTGCTATATTCCTTGGTATTTTTATGTTTTTGTGTAGGTTTTATGTTTGTAGGAGTTTTGGAGCAACTTGCACAAATTCTAATCTTAGTAGCAAATTGTGATCAGAGATGGCAATTGGAGAATATAACCCAGTTAAATAAATCCCGAGCTTGTATAGTTATTGCTTTAGATCAACCTATCTTTTCTTATCGTATGCTTCCATTGAAATAACTTAGATACTTGTCTAGGTTTTTAATGGTTAGAGATTAAATAAGAGACAGGTTTTATTTAACAACAAAGTAAGGAAAGATTAGGGTAACAGAGCTTGTTGTTATCTACGGTTGATAACTTTAATACTGTAATTGGATGACAATTCTACGATTAATTCGCAATCCATATCTTGTGGTAGAGAAGGATCCTTTAACCAGATTTCTCTCATTGATTAATTCTCACTTCAATAAGGTCTTTGCTTGTGTTGTTTTTATTTGCATTATTATTTCACTTAGTTAATCAATCAACAAAACCCCCATTTACTCTGTTTTTGCTTTCGAATAACAAATTTAATTAGAATCAATCCTCGTGGGAACGATATCTTACTCATCACTTTATTACTTGTGCGACTAGTATGCTTGTTAGTTTCAAACGCATCAATGAGATTCTTGATCAAGTGCATTATTTTGAAGTTTTCCTTGGGTTATAATTAAGTACAATCTTTGAGGCCTATTTGCAAGTGGAAGCATTTGTGTGTTTTAATTTTTCTTTGATTCTGTTTCGGTTTAGTTTTGTTTCGTATCATTTTAGTTGCTCGAGGACTATCAAAGTCTAAGTGTGGGAGAATTTGATAGGTGTCTATTTATGTATTACTTTTATATCAATTCGTCCATGTTTCTTTGCTATATTCCTTGGTATTTTTATGTTTTGGTGTGGTTTTGATGTTTGTAGGAGTTTTGGAGCAACTTGCACAAAAATGGAGTAAAACCCTTCATTTTCACCTCTGCTAATTAGCCAATTTCTCGGAGTTGATTGTATCAATATACAATTAATCGAATAACATGCTATATACCATTGAAAAGCTCTCGAAGTCTATTTTCAAAGTCTAAGTCTATTGAAAAGCTCTTGAAGTCTACTTCCTCGACGGACTCAAGGATTGGGCGAGGGTTGAGCTTGAAAGGCGCGGCGTGCAAAATCTTGATGATGCCATAGCCGTGGCTGAATCCCTCATCGACTACACATCTCAATCCGAGGAGAGGAAGACCAACCAAGGAAAAGGTGGGGGAGAGCGGAATTCCAAGAAGGATCATGATGCGTTCGAAACTAGCAAGTATACTAGTCGCACAAGTAATAAAGTGATGAGTAAGATATTGTTCCCACGAGGATTGATTTTAATTGAATTTGTTATTCAAAAGCAACAACAGAATAAATGGGGGGGTTTTGTTGATGGATTAACTAAATGAAATATTAATACAAATGCACAATAACACAACACAAAGTAAAATGGAGTGAAAAAATCAATGAGAGACACTTGGTTAAGGATTCTTTCTCTGCCACAAGATATGAATTTGTGAATTAACATAGAATTGTAATCCAATTACAGCATTGAAGTTATCCACCGTAGATAACAACAAGCTCTGTTATCCCAATCTTTCCTTACTTTGTTGTTAAATAAAACAAGCTCTTTATTTAATCTCTATCCATTAACCAACCTAGAACAAGCTCTCTAAGTTTAATTCAATAGAAGCATTACGATGAGAAAGATAGGTTGATCTAAGCAATAATCACACAAGTTCGTATTATTTAACCTAGGTTGTATTTTCCAATTGCAATCTCTGATCACAATTTTGCTACTAATGATTGGAAATTCATGACAATTACGGATCAGGATTTCTAATCTAGCAATAGACAACAACAGATTATATTCAGTTGGCCATTCCAAATACAATCAGTAAGCAATCATAAGCATTAGATATGGGAAAATACAAGCAACTTCAATTAGAGAATTGGATAACAATTTCTTACGCAATCAACTCACAAAATCCATATCAAGGGCTTTGAAATCACCCTCAACCAATTCAGATTCAGTTACATATGTTCAAAAACGTCATAAATACAATACAATACATAAAAATTTCAGAAGATGAAAGGGAAATGATAAACTTAGCAAATCTGATGAAATCTCTTAGGATTTGTAGTTCTTCCTCTTTCCAAGCCTTCATTCTCCTTCAAGAACTCCAAGAGATGAGAGAAATCCAAAGATGCAGCCTCCTCCACGTTCTCCCCTCTTCAAGTTATCAAATAAAACCCTAAAATGTGTTTAAATACTCTGCTACAGTAACGTGCTACAGTGTCCCGTATTATACATGCTACAGTGATGTGTGGAATTACAGTTCTACACTTCTCACATTGTTTTGATTACAACTTTCGGTACACTGAATGGATTCATAAACCGTAAATTTCTCCAAAAAGTAGACTTCGAGAGCTATTCAACGGTATATGATATGTCATCGGGTTCATTGTATATCAATACAATTAAATCCGAGAAGATGGTTGACTAGCAGAGGTGAAAATGAAGGGTTTTACTCCATTTTTGTGCAAGTTGCTCCAAAACTCCTACAAACATCAAAACCACACAAAAACATAAAATTACCAAGAAATATAGCAAAGAAACATTGACGAATTGATATGAAAGTAATACATAAATAAACACTTATCAGATCATGCTCGAAAGGAAGGTGGTGCACGAAAACCATCCGGGGGAGACAAGCGCGACACACCTAACAAAGGTAAGTCCGATGCCCCTAAACCTAAAAGTCCTTGCTTCATTTGTGATGGTCCTCATTGGTTGTGGGATTGCCCAAAGAGGAAGACCCTCAACGCCCTAGCCGCTCAACCTGAGGGCGTACAAAATGAGGAGCCTCAAGCGGGGATAGGTTCTCTCCGCACAATTGGCGCACTCAAGAGACCCACACATATCCAAAAGGGTCTCATGTATGTGAGTGCCACCATCAACGACAAGAATGTGCATGCGATGCTTGATACGGGAGCCACGCATAACTTCATTTCTGAAGAAGAGGCCAAACAGTTAGGCCTCAAATATGTCAATGGAGGAGGCACCATCAAGGCGGTAAACCCACCCGCCAAGGCAATATTGGGAGTGTCCAAGGCAACATCGGTACAACTTGGTGCTTGGAACGGTAAGCTCGATTTCTCCATTGTTCCCATGGATGACTTTCAAGTAGTGCTTGGCATGGAATTTTCGACCAAGTCCATGCCTTCCCCATACCATCTTCCAACTCCCTCAACATCCTCGATGGGAGTCAATCATGCACGGTGATGGCAAAACGGGTAGCAAAGGTCGAAAGCAAGATGCTAACCGCACTACAATTCAAACGGGGGATGAAGATGGATCTAAGTTTCCTTGCCACAATTCGAGAACTAAATGATGGTGAGGACACTACCTTTGCCAAGGACCTATTGCCAAGACGAGTCCAATCCATTCTTGACGAATACAAGGACATCATGCCCCAAGAACTTCCAAAGAAGTTGCCTCCATGATGAGAAGTGGACCACCAAATTGAGTTGGAGCACAGTGCCAAGCGTCCAGCCATGGTGCCTTACCGCATAGCGCCACCCGAACTTGCGGAGTTGAAGAAACAACTCCAAGACTTGCTTGATGCAGGCTACATCCAGCCCTCAAAAGCTCCATACGGTGCACCCGTCCTCTTCCAAAAGAAGAAGGATGGATCCCTTCGCATGTGTATCGACTATCGGGCACTTAACAAGATCACCATCAAGAACAAGTACCCGATTCCACTTATTGCGGAGCTGTTCGACCAACTTGGGAAGGCTCGATATTTCACAAAGCTTGACTTGAGATCAGGGTACTACCAAGTGCGCATTGCCAAGGGCGACGAGCCAAAGACC